>JAMPIV010018102.1:0-43231 GCA_024509875.1 Oreohelix idahoensis
CCGAATCATAATCATATTGTCTCTGCTAACTATGAAACACAAACATAGGCTGCCTGACGCCCAACCATCAAAATCGTCCCAAAATATCCTCTTCACTGTAACACCTGGTTCACACATTACATCCCATAATCCCTGGCAATATTGGAGATGGCACTTATGTTAACTTATTTCAACATCCTATATAATTTGAATCTAACTAATTTTCTGTTGCTTACCTGTTTCTCTCTTAAATTTAAGCCCAGACTAATTCTATAGGGTTTTAAGTGAGAATTGGTAAGGAAGGCAATCTTAAAACATCTGTGACCCATCGTTCCATGGATTGCCTTTTTGTCTTATGTGAAATATATCCTTTGTATGCTGTGTCTTTCTTTTTACAAATTTCCAAAGTAATTCAAGGGCTTCAGGGACATTTTTCGTTGAATGGAAGAATGTTTGTTTTTGATCAGGCCCAAATCCTTTGATTTACATCTTTAGTACTTGATTGAATTAGGAAACTTTATCTTCTGGTGCCACAACGTTGTGATATGAAACATTGTCCATTATCAAACACGACGGTCTATCCAATGAAGGAAGTACACATGATTTTTCACAATCCAATCTTGAAATATCTTGCCATTCACATCTCTGTATGATAATCCCTATTTATCTGTGGATTTTTAAAACAAATATGAGTTCAGTATTATTTAGAAGCCCATGATGGGTGCGTCCTGCACGTGCAATTTTTAGGCGCTGTCCTTTGCTGCTTGGTACTAGTCTCTTAGTTGTCCCATCAGATGATTGCCATTCTCGTTCATTACTGTGGTGCGCATTGATCCAAGTTTCATCTAAATACACAAAATCATAACAATCTCTTCTTCATTTTTGTCTGCCCTCGCGTAAATATTTGCTTCTCATTGCAACTATATGAGGCTTCTCACAAATAAGGTTTCTACCACCAACATATTTTCTAAAAGTGAATCCCAAACTCCTAATTGTCCTCCATAGCGTAGATTTGGAAATATCAATGTCATTATTCTTTCTTAACCAAATTTTCAATTTCCTTAAAGTCACTGCCTCATTATTGTGAAACATATTGCAAATTTCTCTGCGGATCAATTCTCTGTCAAAATTATCCACCACTCTTGGCCTAATTTTCGTGTGTAAAACACTGGAATTAGACATTTCAGATGTCACTATCCAGCGGTACAATGATCGTTTGCTTATCCCCAAAGCATGAATAGTCCTCTTTTGTGGGTTTGAAATATAATGATATAGTTTTCCTCGAGTAGCTTCATTGCAGAAATACTTAAAAATCCTATTTGTGATTTGCTGTAATGTCATAAAATGTGCTCGCAGACTCATTTTCCCTACTTAACCACACAATACTTTTTGTAGACATACCCCTGATTGACAATGTGTGCGTAAACACTGGATTATAAAACTGTTTTATGTTCAAGAAGTGCAATTTTCACGCTAAAACAATCATGCCAATTTGTTTGATAAACACAATCATGTGCAAATGAGGTCGTATAAATTTTACTGTAGACATTTTCAAATATGTGTGTTGATGTGTGTTGGCAAGTACGAATTTTGATATGATATATATCGCAAAAGAAACGAAAATTGGAAACCAAATGGCCTCATTTTTAATGAAAAATTTAATTCATAGGGTCTATACCATTTCAAATTCACAACAACACACAACAAAATTTTCACCTTATATGCGTTATATATTCGCTGAGATATAGCATTTTGAAGTTGGGCCAAAGCTAGTGAAATGTGCTATATCTATTTAATTTCATCCACTAAACATATTTCAATTGTCAGATATACATCATAAGAGATAAACAGTCCCTACAAGTACATGTTTACAAACTGTGAAATTCATTTCTAGGGGATTTACATCATGAGTAAGCAGGGTTCCTACAAGTACACATTTAACATACTGTGAAATTCATTTCTAGACTTTACATCATGAGTAAGCAGTTCCTACAAGTACACATTTACATACAGTGAAATTCATTATTAGATTACACAATCACTTGCTACAAGTATAAGTTTACAAACTGTGAAATTCATTTACAGATCACACAACATGAGAAAGCGGCCCCTACCAGCACACATTACCCGTTAACAAACTGTGTAAATCAACAATGAAATTAGTGGCGTACACCTCACACACACAACAAAACAAAATACTGCGGTACCACAGAATTAAAAGTAAATGACCTAAATATTGCGTATAAGTTTTTATCGACACATAATGAACACCCACTTGACAAGCACATCTGTAAAAAGTGGCATCTCATTCTAGTATCATTCACAGAACATAGATAACAAACAGAATTATGAAATATGAACCATGTATATCTATCTACTGTTGCAACAAAGTAAAACATGATTTCATTCAATTACCAATAATTTTTTAAAAAAATGGTAGTTTAATTTAATTTCACTCAACAAAGGTAAAGAAATAACAACACAATGTGCCCACCACAATAACACACTGATACACCACAATAATAAAAACAAATAAAGGCTTGCACTGGTGCACACAGTGATGACTGTAAGAGACATTATTCTATTTAGGAAAAATACAAATCTTTACATAACTTTATTTAAGGGTTTTACAACTTTATTTAAGGATTTTTTTTTACTACTGTATATTTATTTTTCAATTATTATAATTATTTTTTTTTTTTTCTTTGGGCAACCAAGCACAAAAGTTGGCAGGAAAAATGAATCCACAATAACATCAAACCTACAGCAACAATAATGACTATTAGCATGGTGGATAAGCAGAGGCAAGCCAAGGATCTCAAAACTGAGGCTAGTCCGCGCTTCTCCCATTCCTTAAAAAAACCAAAACTGACTACAGCATTCAACAAAACAATATACCGAAAGTCAAAGTCAAACTAATTCTTCAGTTCATGTCCAAAATACAGTTTCTATTATTGAGGAAAACTGGCCACTTATCATCTCTTACAAACTAAAATTTTAATCCTATCAAAAAAGACCAGGAAACTGGCTTATTAACAATCACACAGTAAATCATAATCAAAGAAAACTCAATGCTGACATACAATCTTTGACACAAGCAGAGAAAGGATTATTACATGGCAAATATACAATCACATTTCTGCACAACACGTTACTTCAGGACAGCTCACACAGGCACTAGAAAGATGAGTTACAGATTAACTGCTGAAATAGTTTATGCATATTAAAATATCTACACACTGCAGGAAAAAAATATATACAACAAGTCCCTCTGTTATGTCAGCTCAACATTTGTCAATTCATATTTATGTAAATGGGTTTCCTTAAACAAAAAGTCTGGTAGGGGGTTGGACAATGTAAACAAATTTCAAATCATGCATGGATTCAAGAATCTGAAACTGTCATCCTGTCTCATGTTTGTTGTTTAATCTAAAACAGAGGGCACTTTATGCCATTCGTTATCACCACTACTGTCATGCCTGTTGTTTTTTCAAATTTTTTTCTTTCTTTCTTTCTAAAGCAACTTTTTTTTTAAAAATAAATGTCTCCTGTCTCTGAAGATAAAAGAGTATAAAGAACCTGATAAAGCATTGAAAGATAAAGAACATGAAATATGTGCACACAAGGCAGGATGGATTCATTTACTGATCACACTTGTGCTTGAACACATGTCTGACAATTAATGGAAACAGCCTGACAAATACCACAGAAACAAGCAGTGTGTAAGAGATGTTACACTTTAAAAAAGGCACCCATCAGCATCACAAGCCAACCCTTTTTCTGGAACCACTAGGGTAGGAGAAATGGGGAAAGTCCCAAAAAAAAAAAAAAAAAAAAAACCACTTGAAGGAAAGAATTGAAGACAGATATAAGAAAGATAAAGAAATAAAAGAACTTGATCTGACTGCCTACGCAGGAGAACGTTGGAGAAGGTCTATGTTCCACACTGAGCTGAAGGGTAAACTAGCATGTGTCTGATGGTCCCCAGTTGCAGGTTTGAAATGTCAAAGTTTACAGTATAACTAGACTTTGAGATTTGACCTGTAACTAGGAGACTAATGACATTAAGCTGATGACATCAATGACATCTAAAACAGTCAAAAATGGCAGAGCCCTTATGTAAACACATCACATCTTACTACTTACTTAGTCGTTCCTCTTCTACCGTGGGGTGTAAAGGTTTGTAAGAGAGAGTGCCTTACTATTCTATCGGTTGTCTTCCTCCTGGCTTGGTTCCATGCAAGTCCTCGGCCCTTCAAAAATTGTCTAATGTTGTCCTCCCAGCAGACTTTGGGTCGTCCTGGAGATCTGGATCCCTGGCTCTTTGTTTCCCATGCTTGTCGTGGTAGCCAATCTTCTCCCATTCTGCAGACATGTCCAAACCATCTTAGTTGGGACTGTTCTACTTGGGTCCGCAGGGGGTGGGATTTTAGGCCTTGACGTATTGTCTGGTTGCGGACCATGTCTCTTCTTGTTACTTCAAACACCTTCCTCAGATACCTCATTTCTGAGGTTTAGATCTGGCCTTTGTGGGTTGTAGTCATTGCCCATGACTCACATCCATACGTCAAGACTGGGACATAGGTGGAGCAGTATACAGCCATCTTCCGTCTTCTTACCAACTTCTCTTTTGCTGAGGAATCCTCGATTTATGGCTTGAAAAAGTCTCCCAGCTGCTGCTCTTCAGGTGGCCAACTCTTCTTTGATGCCTCCCTTCCAGTCTGTGACAGCTCCGAGGTATTTAAAGTGGTCGACCTGCTCCAGGACCTGTTCTCCCAGCTTAATCTGATGTCTTCTTTCTTCTCGTGATATCACCATGGTTTTTGTTTTAGAGCTGCTTATGATCATTCCTCTCTTCTCCAGCTCTTCCTTCCAGACTTACAGGTTGGATTGGAGATGTGCCTCTGATTTAGCAACGAGGGCAACATCATCAGCAAATGCCAGCTCCACATCACAAGTGATGTTATAGCAGCACTTGCCCTAACCACCAGCACCAACTATTTTTTGTTCAGTTCTCTGACAAAGTAATTTTAGCCCATCAATCATCATTATCCTGCAGCTTCCCATTAGCATAGGACTTCAACAAATTTACACCAAGCCCCTCCCTGTCCTGTGCCAAGCCTCCCTGTCCTGTGCCAAGCCTCCCTGTCCTGTGCCAAGCCTCCCTGTCCTGTGGCAAGCCCCTCCCTGTCCTGTGCCATCCATTCCTGGCATTTCCATATCTTCGTTATGCCCGTCATGCCCGTCTCCAATTTCCTTCTCCATGTGTTTTTTTGGCCTGCCTCTATTTCTCGTACCCTGTGAATACTCGAGTCAATAACTTGATACACATATGTTTCAGAATTCATTTTAAAATGTTTACTTCCTACATTCAATATATTTCCAAAATCTATCATGGGTTTCAACCCAAAAAAAAAAAAAAAAACTTGCAAGACTGATGAAAAGATCCAAACATTCAACTGCTGTCCTCAGTGAGCTCTACAAGGTGTTTGCAGCATCACACAACAAAGGAAAAAAAATAATTTATTTGTAAGGTCTATTATCTCAAGTTGTTCAAAATACATCCTCAAATCTCCAAACAAATGTCAGTAAAAGCACACATGACAAGTAGAACTGGTTTCCAGTAATCTGTACAGATTTTTCTCATTTTAGATCTGTAAAGCCGTACATGCTTTCCATATAGGTTTTCGCCGAATTATTAACCCATTACAATTTTATTCAGCCAAAAACGCCACTGCGCAAAGTCTACCATCCAAATTTGAGAGTGGGAACACTGTTTAGCAAGACCTGAGTATTTCTGGTACAAGAGAAGCTTCTGTTTTCTGAAATTGTTTTCCAAATAGATCAATATTTTGATTTGTCACAATTTTCTTTTTTAAGCCATGGCTTTTCGGGCGGTGGAATGTTTGCTTTCGGAGCTGACAGGTGACTTGTATTTAATCAGGAAGTCGATCATGTGGTTGAATCAGATGTGGGTATTGAATACGAGCCTGATTTAGACATCTGTCAATGACGAAAGTGAATTTAGGGAAAGACTTAGGCCTAATAATATTGATGACAGACAGATCAAACGTAGGAGGTGGTCAATACAGCATACTTTCGTTAAAATTTGTGACTTTGTAGGAAACCTTATACCTAAACACACATTAGATCAGTTTATCTGGTCACGGACTTGCGACGGGTTCACAGCAAAAGTCATAGTGGAGATTATTAAAGTGCCTAAAAACTTGGCAGACAGAGAGACCCCTTATCAGACCGTCTCCTGTTGTAATGCTCCGTATTGAGTTTCCTATTATATCCAACATGAAGAATTGTACCAAACGTACAAACAAGGAAAATGCAGTAAACTATAACTTCTGCTGTGTGAAAAAAAAAATGGTTGATTTATGGATCTTTCTTCTTTGTATGGTTCTTTTTTAACTATTATTTGTGGGCTACAGGTTTTTTGGATATTTTTGTACAGGTTTTAAAAATATTTTTGTAGTTTTTTTTTCATCTCCAGGGTGAGGCATGTTTGGTAAAAGCAAAAGCTTGTTCACCTGAATGATAAACAACACACCTGGCCTGATACATTCTCAAGATATTTCCACCTTTTTACTGACACCCCAATAAATGTGTAACTTTAAATAATCCAAGTGTAGAGAAAACAGCAACGATTTAGTACGGTGATATGGTACCCACACAAATGCTGCATGTTTATAAAAGACCGCCACGAAGTAAATTAAGTATGATATTTTCTACAACAATGCTTGAATTTGTGGACGACCTGCAGGTTAATGCTATACTCTAGCACAGAAATAGCTTTTCATTAACAGAAAGACCTACAAGTGACAAATCTTACATTAGCAAATTACATTCACATGGAACCAGTCTTATATTAGCAATAATAATTACTTGACCCAATTCAATCTTAGCAAAATGGTTTACATGGAACACGTCTGACCTCAGCTTTGAAGTTAACAAGTAATCAGTTTTAAATAAGTTGTTTATCACCTGTTGATCTGTTTCCATGGAGATATTTGAGTGACTGAGTAGATGTGTAAGTTGACAGCCACTGCACTAGCTATTTCACATCTTATTTTAACTTCTCTGAACATGAAGTCCGAAATGTCCCCACAGTTAGATATCTCCGTTCCTCGACTTATCTGCACAATTTTTGTGTGGAAGATTCAAAAGCTAGCTGTAATCTCAAAGACTAACAATTTGCTAGGCAATCTAACATTCAAACTATGATGGCTAACATTATAAAAATATACTTATCTGTCCCACTAAAGTGTGTTACAATAATTGTAGTTCCATTAAAGTGTTAAAAATAATGTGATTCCTTAAATTTAGTTCATTTAAGTGTCTTAACATTACACAAACAATAGCTACACAATAAACAGCTAAAAAAATAATACCAAATCTTATTTGGTTGACATTTCATAAGACTGGCTTCTCTAGACAATGAGTTCCATCATTGCTCCTCATCCTTATCTGAAGCAGTTGTTCCACGAACTGGACCTTCCTTCCGTTGCTACAAATGACAAGACACAATACAAAGAGGTTAGCAAGGTCATCATATGAACCAAAAGAAACCACAACTGTCACAGCACACAAGATAATTGGATCAGGCTTTCTGCCTTCTGGTTAACTTCAGTGCTGGTAACAAAAATTAATTAAATTAACTCCTACTACACTTCAGTTGTGGAATGAAGATGCTGGTGCTGGACAAGGGGCACATGCTGAGAAAGCACATGCTGATAGCAATACAAGGCAGTCCTTGTTCTAGAATCCTCAGTGTAAAATAGGTACAGGGTGACACAATATAAACCCACACACAGAGAAGACATGGTCCTTGTTCTAGAATCCCCAGGTACAGGGTGACACAATATAAACACACACAGAGAGAAGACATGGTCCTTGTTCTAGAATCCCCAGGTACAGGGTGACACAATATAAACACACACACAGAGAAGACATGGTCCTTGTTCTAGAATCCCCAGGTACAGGGTGACACAATATAAACACACACACAGAGAAGACATGGTCCTTGTTCTAGAATCCCCAGGTACAGGGTGACACAATATAAACACACACACAGAGAAGAGAACTGAAGAGACATGAAAGGGATAAAGAAAACATGGAAAGTCCATGAAAGGATGGCACAGGACAAGGTCTTAGCATGACTTTGTTGATCACAGGACAAGAAGGTCTTAGCATGACTTTGTTGGGCACAGGACAAGAAGGTCTTAGCATGACTCTGTTGATCACAGGACAAGAAGGTCTTAGCATGACTTTGTTGATCACAGGACAAGAAGGTCTTAGAATGACTTTGTTGGGCACAGGACAAGAAGGTCTTAGCATGACTTTGTTGATCACAGGACAAGAAGGTCTTAGCATGACTTTGTTGATCACAGGACAATAAGGTCTTAGCATGACTTTGTTGGGCACAGGACAAGAAGGTCTTAGAATGACTTTGTTGATCACAGGACAAGAAGGTCTTAACATGACTTTGGCATAGGACAAGAAGGTCTTAGCATGACTTTGTTGATCACAGGACAAGAAGGTCTTAGCATGACTTTGTTGATCACAAGACAAGAAGGTCTTAGCATGACTTTGTTGATCACAGGACAAGAAGGTCTTAGCATGACTTTGTTGATCACAGGACAAGAAGGTCTTAGCATGACTTTGTTGAGCACAGGACAAGAAGGTCTTAGCATGACTTTGTTGAGCACAGGACAAGAAGGTCTTAGCATGACTTTGTTGAGCACAGGACAAGAAGGTCTTAGCATGACTTTGTTGATCACAGGACAAGAAGGTCTTAGCATGACTTTGTTGAGCACAGGACAAGAAGGTCTTAGCATGACTTTGTTGAGCACAGGACAAGAAGGTCTTAGCATGACTTTGTTGATCACATGACAAGAAGGTCTTAGCATGACTTTGTTGATCACAGGACAAGAAAGTCTTAGCATGACTTTGTTGATCACAGGACAAGAAGGTCTTAGCATGACTTTGTTGGGCACAGGACAAGAAGGTCTTAGCATGACTTTGTTGACCACAGGACAAGAAGGTCTTAGCATGACTTTGTTGATCACAGTGAGGATCTGAAGTTTTCGTGCTTGAACCAAGTGTGTCACACTGGCTGATGTGAACCCTTATTGTTGTTGTAGGATTTCTGTAATACTGTCTATCTATCTGCCTCTTGCCCTAAAACCAGATCTTTTACTGTTGTAAAAATGAAGCTGTCATTGACTGGGCTCCACTCTCATTGTTATTGTTATGCAGAATTGACATCATTGCACTCCGGGCAAACCCATAGGTGCTCACTCTCCATCAGTGTATGTCGAAGAGTGTGAATGCTTATTGTTCCTGTAGCTCGCTGGTTGTAAACACGATGGACGCATCCTCTCTACTAGCTTTACGTTTGATGCCAAATTCAACAGTCTTAACCTTGATGATTCAACATATTGCAGTGTCATTCTCTCTTCTTCTTCTTCGATCCTTAACCACCGACCGTCAAAGCAGTCAGTGGCCATCACGCCTAGTGGCGTCTTGTAGGGCAACAACAAATTGATTCCACTTTGCACGGTCGGTGGCCATCCTTCGTACAGTGCCCCAACTCTGGTTCATTCTTTGCATCTCAGCCTCCACAGTCCTCCGCCAAGTTGTTTTTGGTCGGCCTCTCTTTCGCTTTCCTTCAGGGGTCCAAAGCATAGCTGTTCTTGTGATGGCATCGGGGTCTCTTCTGAGGACATGACCAACCCAAGCTCCAGCGTCTGCCAGCTATGATGGTGTGCATGTCCTCTTGCTTGCTACGAGTAAGCAGATCTTGGTTGGTGATGGTATTCGGCCAAAAGATTCGGTGAATTTTTTCTTAGGCATGTTGTGTGAAAAGAGGACAATTTTGACATTTCCTTCTCTGTGACTCTCCAGCATTCCGCACCATAGAGAAGCACAGAAAAGCACGCAAACTCTGGTATAATCTTAATTTTGTGCTTGTGCTGTATTGGGAGGACTTCCAGATGTTTATTTAGGCTAAAGAAGGCTGTTCTTGCCTTATTCATTCTGATGTTGATGTCTTTGCCTGCCCCACCGTCTGGTGTTACTATGCTTCCTAGGTATGTGAAGGTATCTGTCTGTACCAGTTGCTGATTCCTTACTGATATGGGCTCAGGGTTGCTCACATTGAGCGTCATGACCTCAGACTTCTTTAAATTGATGTTCAAGCCCACCTGCTGGCTAAATTTATTAAGTCTATCCGTTTTTTCCTGGATGTGTTGATGTGAATGTGCCAGCAGTGCAATGTCATCTGCATATTCCAGATCTTCCAATGTAGAAAATGTAGTCCATCTTATTCCTCTTGGACTGCCCTCTGTTGTCTGGCGCATCACCCAGTCTATGACTGTTAAAAATAGAGTGGTTGATAAGGGGCATCCCTGTCGTACTCCTGTCTTCACCTCGAAGGTTAGGTTGCTCTGCCCAACACTACACGTAAAGTTGGCATAGAGGCTTTTTATGATTGACACTATGCAGCTTGGAATTCCATAAGCCCTCAGTATTTTCCATAAACTGTCCCTATGTATGCTGTCAAAAGCCTTTTCAAAATCAACAAAATTTATGTAAAGCTGTCTTTGCCATTCTGAGCACTGCTCTATAATGTTCCTGAGAGTGAATATATGGTCTACACATCTTCTGTTCTTTCTAAATCCTGCTTGTTCTTTCCTCAGTTTGTAGTCTACTGCCTTTGAAATTCTCTGTATAATTATCCTGCCTAGTATTTTGCTGGGAACTGAGAGAAGAGTGATTCCTCTCCAATTATTGCAGTCTGAAAGATCTCCCTTCTTGGGCAATTTGACAATTATTCCTTTGTTCCACTCTGATGGTGTTGTCCCCGTTTTCCACACTTGTGCAAATAGTGGTTCTAATAGTTCTGCTGCTAGCTCAGGGTCTGTCTTAAATAGCTCTGCATTTAAGTTATCATGGCCCGGAGCTTTACCGTTCTTTAACCCTTTGATTGCTGTGATGATTTCTTCTTTTCGTGGAATGTCTGTATTTACATCTAGATCGTTTTCAGCCTCAGGAACATTCAATTGTGTCTCTGGTATTTCCTTGTTCAGAGTTTCTCTGAAGTGCTCTGCCCATCTTGTTTCTTGTCCCTCTGCTGTCTTGATGAGATTTCCTTGCTTATCTCTTACTAATGTAATATTGTTTGCACCTTGTTTTCCGCTGATGAATTTAGTTATTTTGTATACTGTGCTTTGTTCATTTCTCAGTGCTGCCTCTTCTGCCTGTTTTGCAAGATCGTCTAGGAAATTCCTTTTGTTGGCTCGGGTTTGGCGTTTAACTTCCCTGTCCAGTTGACTGTACTGTTCGCTATATAGTTGCTTTAACCTGGGGGACTTCGCTTCTGTTTTCTTTCTTTTCATTTCCTTTCTCATCTTTATGGTGTTTAGTGTTTCTGGAGTGTCATTCTCTAACAGGCGATCATTAATTGTTCTCAGTATATCTCCCTTATCAATATCCTTTGTCCCCACTATGGGTGCTCTTGATGCTAGTCTGTCAGCTCTTTCATTACCACATACCCCAGCATGACCAGGACAGTATATCCACACCATCTCTTGTAGACTGAAAGCTTCTATGAATGTTTTCCATTCATGCTGCAATCAACCACTTTGAACCTTCCGAAGCATGGACTGAGAGTTGGACACAATGATAGCCTTCGTAATGAAGTTTCAGTTATCCACCTTAAGGCTGCAGTAACAGCCTCGACCTCCATTATCATGCTGGATGTTGTTATCTTGTAAGCCCAGCTATGTTCGGCGACAATTCTGCCCTGTACCCAAGCAGAGAAGCCCCAACCGGATTTCTCACCCCGGATCACCGACCCATCTGTATACACAATGGCATCACCATCCCCAGAATGATCATGTATCTGTTGATTAATTTCCAGTTCTGCTATTCCATTCTCCCTTCTTCTTCTTCTTCTGCGTTCGGTTTGTAGTCATGCTAAATCTGCAGGCCTGTCGCCAGGACAAAGTCCACAGTCTTTTCCAGGTCGGCGCGGCAGCCCCATAGCTTCTGCTGGAGCTCATCACCTTTTGGCCAGGTCGCACGTCACAATTTATCATGGGTTGGACAGTTCTGGAGAATGTGTTCTGGAGTCTGGATATCAGTTCCACAAGGGCATTCATTCGTGTGGGATATCTTGAGGCGATAGAGATGTCCAAGTAATCTGCAGTGTCCAGTTCTCAGGCGGAAAATTGTCATCTGTTGGTGTCTGTTTAGGTGGTGTATTGGGTCATCTCTGCTGTATATATCCCCTTCCTCCTTCCACTGATTTTTGTACTTGTTGTGGATGATGGTTTTTGCTTCCCGATAGGGCAATGGGTGGCTGTATTGTTCCATTTTACTGCCGCTTCTTGATAGAGCATCTGCTTTCTCATTACCAGCGATTCCACAATGGGCAGGTAACCACTGAAGGGCAATGGTTGATGACCTTTGGATGATGTTAAGCTCAGATCTGATCTCATTCATCATGTTATCATTTCTGGTGTTTTGTATTGATTCAAGTAATGATCTGCAGTCAGTGAAGATTACTATCTTAGCTTGTGGCTGCTGTTCAGGTCTGGTGAGGATCTTCAGGGCTTGCAGTAGTGCCATAGCTTCTGCCCTAAAATTGGAGGAGATCTTTCCAGTTGGGAAGGCCTTTCGGATGATCTTTCCATTTAGGAATCTTATAAAAATGCCTCCTCCACCGTTCTTTACTGCCCCCTCAGCAGATCCATCTGTGTATGCATGTGTCCACTCCTTCGGGTTGTACTTTTCTTCAATCATTTCTTGAGCCAAAGTTTTTTAGTTGTTGAGGGGTCAGGTGGCCTTTCTTTTTTATTTCAGGGACTTCTGTGATGATAGATATATTTCCATGGCAGTCGTCTGGCTCCTCGTAATCAATTAACATTTCAATCTCAGTAGATCGATTTGGGAGGAGGTCTTCATGGCATCGATGCAGATGTTTGGAGATGTTTAGGAAGCTGGTTCTTTTCAGCCTGTTCTTTGTCACACTATGGAGTTTGGCATGCATTGGATGACTTGGCATTCGTAGAAGCTTCTCACTGTGAGTGAATACCTTTTCCTCACGTCTGTCATCAAGAGAGCGGATGTTGGTGTATCGCTCCATTGCCTGGATTGGAGAAGTCTTCATCCCTCCAGTGATTAGCCTAAGGCCTGAATTTTGCACTTTCCCTAGACATTCTGTGTTTGTTTTAGATGCTGTGGCCCAGGCTGACATGCCATATTCAAGTACAGGTCTGACTGTGCCTGTATATACTTTTTTAAGTATGTTGGTATTTGCCCCCCAACTTGTGCCAGCCAGTTTCTTCATAATAGAGAGCTTTCTTATTGCTCTCTGTTCTACTGCTTTTTATGTGCGGCTTCCAGGTGAGTCTCTTATCCAACTTGACTCCTAGGTATGTTGGGTTTTCCTCGATTGGAAGTTCACTTCCATTTAGCTGCAGTTTGATCGTTTCTCGGCGATTTGACAGAGAGAAGCAGGTTGCTACTGTCTTGGAGAGGTTTATCTGTACTCCCCAATCTGATGCCCATTTACCGATGGTATTTAGCGCTGCTTGCATCCTGAACTTCGCAGTAGGCAAATGTTCAGCAGCACACCAGGCAGCAAAATCATCAGCATGAAGAGCCCTGGAGATATGCCCGGACAGTTTTTTCTCTGCAATATCATTTATATATATGATAAAAAGTGTGGGGGAGATAACTCCTCCTTGTGGCACACCCTGTTGTAGAGTGACGCGATGGCTTAGTTTCCCGTCAAGTTTTACTCTTGCTGTGCGGTATCGAAGAAAGTCCCGTATCCAGTTGAACATTCTCCCTTCAATTTTGCTGTTGAGCATCTTAAGGAGGAGTCCTTCTTTCCATACCTTATCAAAAGCTTTTGTCAAGTCTACAAAAACCGCCAGCACTTTCTTTTTCTCCTGAAAAGCATTTTCTACTTCCTGGGCTAGATATACTAGTTGGTCTTCGGTGCTGCGATTTTTCCTAAATGCTGACTGTGTGTTATCAAGCAGATGGTTTTTTTCCAGATGTTTCAGTAATCTTGAGTTCACCATTCTTTCCATTACCTTACCCAGACAGCTCAGTAGGCTAACTGGTCGGTAGCTGGACTTGCTTGTTTTCTCCTTTTGTTTCTTTCTGATGGGAACAATGATTGCTTCTCGCCATTGATCTGGAAATTTTCCAGTACTCCATGATTGATTGAAGATTAGGAGGAGCTTGTTCCTGGCTACAGGTCCAAGGTTCTTGATCATATCATTTGTGATGCCATCTTTTCCTGGAGCTTTTCTGTTCTTTAGTTTTGTTATGGCAGCACTGAGTTCTCTCATAGTAAGGGGTGACTTCATGCAGATATCTGGGTTTTGGTGCTTCAGTTTTTTCTTTTACTTCCTTACGTACTTCTTGGATCCGTGCATGTGAAAGTGATGTGGTGCTTTCTTCCTTGTAGAAATCTGCCAGGATGTTTTGCTGCCATCTTTCCTGTGTGGTATTTTTCATTTTCCTTGATGACAGTCTTACAGTAGCTGGTTGTTGTTTCTTCATTTAGTACTCTTGTCAGATTCCATAGCTTGCTTGAGTCCTTTTCCATGTTGAGACTGCTGGTCTTCTGGTGCCAGCTCCTTTGGATTTCAGCTTTCTTTTGTTCATTGAAGGCTTGTTTTATGCTGTTGTGCCTCTGTGTGTTCTCTAATGTGGGATTTTGCTCCATAGTTTCCCGTGCTTTATTTAATTCACTATGGAGTTTTCCCAGGTTGTCACTCCAGTATGGTTTGTAGTCTCGTCGTTTACCTCGTGGAATTGACTTCTTTGCTGCTTGGATGATTGCCTCACTGATGATGGAGATGTTTTTATTGATGTTATTTGAGTGGGCAATGTTCTGACAGAAATTGTCGGCTTGTTCTTTAAAAAATCCCCAGTTTGCTTTTTTGAAATTCCAGCTAGGAGACATATTGATTTCTCCTGCACTTCTTATCTCAGATATCTGTAATGTGACTGGTACATGGTCACTTCCCCCAAGTTGAGTATTTACTGTTCTGGTGGTGAGTCGATGTATGTCATCTGTAGCCATAGCAAGATCTGGTGTGCTCGTTGTTTTCCATACTCTGGAATAGAAGGTGGGCTTATCCTCTGGTTGGTTTATTAGAATTAGTTTATTCTCTACCATCCAATCTTCCACCTCTTCTCCTCTTGGATCTGTTGCGTTATAGCCCCAGCTGGGTGAGTGGCTATTGAAGTCACCCATAATGAGGTGTCTCGATGCTGCAAGCTTCACTTTGTGTAGCTCCAGAGTTGTGGTTGGAGGGCTGTAGCAGTTTGTGATCATTAAGTCTCCACTGGGCAGCAGTAGTTGGACTGTTATGTATTCAAGTTCATCCTCACCAGATCTGTGTGTCTCTACTGCTGGGATTGAGGTTTTAATCAGTGTGAGGATTCCTCCCTTAGTTCTTTTTGCCCTATCTTGGCGGAAGGATTGGTATCCACGTACAAAGAATCGTTGGGTATCTTTTAGGTGAGTTTCTTGGATGCAGATTATATCAATGTTATTTTCCCTGAGGAATTCTTGTAACTCCGGTTTCTTGTTCCTCACTCCTTCTGCATTCCATTGAGCCACTGTAAGATAGTGGGTTGGTTGGTCAGTTGCTCTACTTTGCCTTCCCCCGACCATTTGGTTGGCAAAGGCACCGGTTGCTTGGGTGGGCCCTTTCGAGGCTAGGGGCCCGGCTCCGCTCCTCCCCGGTTGTAGCTGATAGGAGCGACGCCATGACGTAAGTCGAGATTGTCGCATGACTCCATACCGCAAAAGCGTGTGTGTCCTAATTTTTCCCGGTGTCTGCGCCGTAGCTAACACACTCCGTCTTCGGCAGGCCGGGTTGTGTTTGTTGTTCAGGGTTGTCTCCCATAGCCTTTCCATCTCCCGATGGTAGCTGCAAGGCAGCAGATTGGTTTGTTTACCGAGGTTTACCTTCCCCGTGGCTAGAGCTTATAGCGGCTCTTACTCGCTTGATGCACCCGTCGTAGGACGTATGGGGGATTTCAGTGGGGGTATCAGTGCCACCTGTTACCCCTCCCCGTCCTGCTGGGAGGACATCGCCGTTTGGTCCGCGACTGCTTATTCGTCCAGCTATGCTGACTTTATTCGCAGCTGACACACCATATCTGGAGGTCGTTCCACTATCCGCCACCCGTGGACGCGCCTGGTTGGGGTCGGTCGCCCCTTTGCCAGGTCCATTATCTGGGACATACACCATTCTTCCCCCTTGAATATATTGTCAACTGTGGCCACCTGCTTGATAGTTGTCTCTGCCTGTGCCATCCATGACAACCCTCTCTTTATTCTTGCTCCCTTAATGTCAGCAATGTTACCATGCAAAGGGTGCCGTTTGTCTGTGGATACTCGCATATAGGCTTTTGCTTGGGCCACCGCATATCTGGATTTAATCGACAGCACTCCAAGCATGCATCTCATTGTCACAATGGGGGTATCTCACGTACAGCCCAAGACTATGCGCATCCCTTCATTCTGAATGCGTTCTAGTTGTTCACATTGTGTTACTGACAGCGTGAGTATTCCCAGTCCATACTCAATGACCGATATGACTACCTGTTGATAAAGAAGAAATATTAATCTCTGCTCCAGACGCGCCGCGGCCATTATTTTCAGGGCTGCTAGACCTCTCCTGCATTTCTGTGTGATGTGCTCAACATGGTACTTATACGAGAGCCCACAATCAAATGTAACTCCAAGATATTTCAGCTTTTCTTGCCTTTCAATTTTCTGTCCATTGAGAGTAATATCTGGGAGGTCTGCTTTCACAATGGAGTTGTTCAAGGAGCACCACATCACGCAGGCCTCGTTGGGATTGACTTTGGAGCCAGTTTCCTCGCACCATTTAGACACTTCCTGTAGTGTCATAGTATCTTCTGTTCCTGTATCACATACTCTCATAAGACAGCCTAACCACTCTATTTTCTCTACGTATGTGATACAAGAACAGTAGATAGCCTAACCATTCTATTGTCTCTACGTATGTGATACAAGAACAGAAGATAGCCTAACCATTCTATTTTCTCTATGTATGCGAGACATGAACAGAAGATATGTATGTGATACAGGAACAGAAGATATGTATGTGATACAAGAACAGAAGATAGCCTAACCATTCTATTTTCTCTATGTATGCGAGACATGAACAGAAGATATGTATGTGATACAGGAACAGAAGATAGCCTAACCACTATATTTTCTCTATGAATATACTCTTTATCACTTGTCGTTTAGTTTCCACATTGATCCAAATGGATGTCTGAGTAGTAGTGACAGTTTGTAAGTTAATGCACTGGCCTTTTGACATCTTGTCTTCCATTTTCTGTGAGAATGCCTCCCTGGTACTGGAATCTGTTCAAACATGATGCTCCTGACAAGTATATTAAGTTGGCCTGAATATCTGTCACTTAATCCACCAACACTTAATGTTATTGTTGTAGTCACATTCCTTATCGTTAACTTGTCTGGTCCTAGCACCAGAAACAAGTAATTTCATCTTCATCTAGTACCATCAATCTTTTCTACATCTGCACCTTTTCTTTATTTTTAAACTGATGAGAAATATCGCGTTCAACCTCTGAAGAGTTATAATTTGGATATGCAGTGTTTTCAAGTCCAAATAATATGTAGAATTGCCAATATGCGAAACTTGCATCATGTCTTCTGTCCAATCCTTGTAAAGAGGAAAAATCAAAATCACCAAATTGTGTGTGTGCAAAAATACAAAAGAAAGAGAAACAAAATAAAACAAAAAACACCAAACAAAAACAGGACATAGGGGGAGGGGTGTAAAGGCCTGTTAAGTTTAGTTTGATATTTAATAGACTTTTATTTACCATAAGTAGTATGTTATAGATCAGCTATACACATTTTTCTAGAACACTCTGTAGTTTTAAAATAAAAGGCACAAACAATCCTGGGGATTTGGGAGGGGGGGTGTAAGGGACAGTTACCCTCAAGGTGCTGGTATCATCATCATGGGGGGGGGGGGGGGTGTACTGGTATCATCATCAAGTTGTGTGTGCTCCTTATGGAGCATGTGACCACCCACTACCAGCTGGTCCAGATACAGGAAGCCTGCACCAAGTAGTCACATGATCTTGCAGCAGTGGTTTCTGTGACAAACAAAACCTCGTCGTCGTCACTTGAGGGTGTGGTAGGCCTATTCTTTCTTATCTCTTCACAGACCCCCTGGGAACTACATGGGGGGGGGGGGGGGGGGGAGAGAGAAAGAAACTGGTATACAGTAGGGGGTCACTGACAACAGGTAATGTGTATTACTATGACAAAGAACACTGCCTACATTAAGGCCACAAGGCCTTCATCAGATTAAAAAAATGTAAACAGAAGAGAAAAAACGCCAGAACAAATATATTTTTAAAAAATTAATACAAATTACAATAATAATAATAGCCCCTTCAGTCATAACTGAATATGGGAATGCGCCCCTGAGGTGACAGCCCTCAGCTGCTTATTTTCCTGGTGTTCCTTTCGACGTTTTCTCCTCTCTTCGGCTTGTTGTGTGAGTTTCTTTTTGCCCAATCTGAGGTGGCGCCGTAAATAGCATCGCCACTTGGTGCGATCGGCAGCTTCATCCTCCCATGTTGCTGGATTTAAGTCCAGTGCCCTCGTATCTCTCTTGCACACATCTTTGAACCTCATCTGCGGTCGCCCAACTGTTCTTTTCCATCTGCTAGTTGCCCGTAGAAGATATCTTTCGGGATGCGACCATCTTCCATGCGGCGGACATGGCCAAGCCAGCGTAGTCTGCGCTGTCTAAGCAGTGTATACATGCTTTGAAGGCCAGCATGTGATAACACCTCGATATTTGTCACTTTATATTTCCACGAGATGCCGAGGATGTGGCGTGGACACCGTAAATGGAAGGTATTGAATCTTCTTTCATGCTTAGCATAGGTTGTCCAAGTCTCGCTGCCAATATAGAAGAGTGCTGGTGACGCAGGCGTTATATACCGCAGCTTTGGTCTTCATTGTGAGTTTGGGGTTTCCCCAAACACGTGATGTGAGGCGAGCAAAGGTAGCTGCAGCTTTGCCAATGCGGCTGTCAATTTCTGTGTCCAGTGAGAGTTTGTCATTGATGGTAGACCCCAGGTATGTGAAGTGGTGCACCACTGCCAATTCATAGTTATCGATAGTGATAACTGGTGCAGCACCCGCATCCTGCCTCAGCACATTCGTTTTCTATAGAATTATTCTGAGGCCAAAGTCCTTGCATGCTTGGGTGAAGCGATTCATCAAGCTCTGAAGCTCCTGTTGGCTTTGAGTGACGACTGCAGCATCATCAGCGAACAACAAGTCCCTTATGGTGACCCTTCTGATTTTTGTTTTTGCCTTCAGCCTTGAAAGATTAAACCCACAGCCATCTGACTTAGTGTGAAGGCATATTCCTTCAGCTGCATCTCTGAATGCATGTTTCAGGAGTAAGGCAAAGAAGATCCCGAAGAGGGTCGGAGCCAGAACACAGCCTTGTTTAACGCCACTTCATATGTCAAAGGGCTGTGACGTGCTTCCAGCATATTGGACTGTTCCCTTCATGTCGTCATGGAATTACTTTATCATTTCCAGCAATTTAGCAGGGCAGCCTATTTTCAGGAGGATTTTGAAGAGTCCATCCCTACTAACCAGGTCAAATGCTTTTGTGAGCTCTCTGATTTTTTCTGAAGCTGGCGGAGAGAAAAGATCATGTCTGTTGTTGATCTACCAGCTCTGGATATATGCGCTCAGCCAACTTGTGTAGTCACATTAAGATGACTCTGGTAAACCCTTACCAACAATACTAAGGAGAGAGATGCCTCTGTAGTTACTGCAATCACTTCTGTCTCCTTTATTTTTATAGTGTTACAATCTTGGCATCTTGCATGTCTCCAGGAATAGTTGTCTCTTCCCAGCACTGGCACAGCACCCTATGCAGGGGATGTAATAGCATGCTCTTACAGCATTTGATTAAATCAGGAGTAATCCCATCACTGCCTGGTGCTTTGCCAGAGGCCAAGCTATCAATGGCATCCAGCTCCTCCATAGCTGGCAGGCAATTGACAGCATCAAGGGCTGCAGGCGTAACGGTATTTTCTCTAGCGTAAAGCTCAGAGTAGTGCTCGATCCACCTCTCCATCTGCTTACCCTTATCAGTTAGCTTCTCTCCGCTGATGGTTTTTTAGCGGTGCCGTCGTGCTTTTTTGGGGACCAAGGGCTTTCTTTACACCGTCACACATTTGTCTAATGTTGCCTGTTTGCGCTGCAGTCTGGATGCTCTCAGTGAGCTGCAGTCAATAGTCATTTGCACAGCGTCGAGCAGTTTGTTGAACTTTGCTTCTCGTAGCCTTCATGATCTGTAGGGTTCTAGCACTTGGTGAACGTTTGTATTCATTCGCAGCACTGCGCTTAGCTTCAATGACAGGTGTCATCACATCTGATGAAGCATCGAACCAGTCATTTGACTTCGCTGTTTTCTTACCAAAGGTGGCAATTGCAGTACTTTGAATGGTGTTCCGTAGATGCTCCCAGTTCTCTGTAACAGTATCACCACGCTGAGGGCTACTGAGCACTTTCTTGAAGGTCGCAGTAAATTGAGCGATCATGACAGGGTCTGACATCTTGCTGGTATCAATGCGTGGTTTCCCTTCATGTCTGACATGATAGACATGAATAAATACAACCTGTAAATGGAAGCAGCTGATATCACTCTCGTGAATTCCAGTACAGAACACAATGGCCACTTGAATAGATCCAGGTAATAAATACTTGAGATGCCGGTATACTTACTTACTTAGTCGTTCCCCTTCTACTGTGAGGTGTAGAGGTTTGGAAGAGAGAGTGCCAGACTATCCTATCAGCTGTCTTCCTCCTGGCCTGGTTCCATTCTAGTCCTCGGTCCTTCAAATATTGTCTAATGTTATCCTCCCAGCGGACTCTGGGTCGTCCTGGGGGTCTGAATCCCTGGCTCTTTGTTTCCCATGCTTGTCATGGTAGCTGATCTTCTCCCATTTCTGCAGACATGGCCAAACCATCTTAGTTGGGACTGTTCTACTTGGATCTGCAGGGGGTGGGATTTTAGGCCTTGACGTATTGTCTGGTTGCGGGCCATGTCTCTTCTTGTTACTTCAACCAACTTCCTCAGATACCTCATTTCTGAGGTTTGGATCTGGCTTTTGTGGGTTGTAATCACTGCCCATGACTCGCATCCATATGTCAAGACTGGGACATAGGTGGAGCGGTATACAGCCATCTTCGTTTTCTTACCAACCTCTCTCTTGCTGAGGAATCCTCAATTTATGGCCTGAAAAAGTCTCCCAGCTGCTGCTTTTTGAGTGGCCAACTCTTCTTTGATGCCTCCCTTTCATTCAATAATAGCTCCGAGGTATTTAAAGTGGTCGACCTGCTCCAGGACCTGTTCGCCCAGCTTAATCTGATGTCTTCTTTCTTCTCGTGATATCACCATGGATTTTGTTTTAGAGCTGCTTATGACCATCCCTCTCTTCTCCAGCTCTTCCTTCCAGACTTGCAGGTTCAATTGGAGATGTGCCTTTGATTTAGCAATCAGGGCAACATCATCAGCAAACGCCAGCTCTGAAATACAGACCTGTCTCATCTTCCAGTACCCCACTGAATATTTTCTTGTTCTCTCCTTACATGCCTTGATAACATCATCTATGAGGAGTATGAAAAGATAAGGTGACAGGATGTCACCTTGTCTTACATCAGCGGTGGTCCTGAACTCTTCTGACTTATGGTTTGCTGTTCTCACATAATTTCTGCAAGACTTGTAGAAGCTCTGTATAGCATGAATCAGAGGTGCTGGAATGTTCTTCCTTGCCAAACAGTCCCAAAGTTTGCTCCAGGGGACCCTGTCAAATGCCTTTTCCAGATCTATGAAACAAAGATGGATCTCACTCTTATACTCAAGGGCCTTTTCACTCAGCTGTCTGAGTGTGAAGATTAGGTCTTGAGTACTACGGTTAGCTCAGAATCCGCATTGGACCTCATCCAATTGTGGCTCAGCTAGGCGTCGGAGTCTCTGCTCTAGGATTCTAGAGTAGATTTTACCAGGGACACTAAGAAGGGATATGCCTCTATGGTTTCCACATTGTCGATTGTCACCCTTTTTGAAAATTGGTGTTATGATGGCAATCTCCCAATCCTTTGGTATGGTCTTGTTGCACCACGCTGCCTGTAGGATGCCTTAAGAGTAATAGGTCGCCTGATGCTCCCATGAACTTAACCATTTCTGGTGTTATACCATCATGCCCTGCTGCTTTGCCCATCTTGATTTTCTCCAGTGCTGCCTTCAGTTCTTCCATCTTTATGTCATCTTCATCACCATTGGTTTCCTCTTCTGTGCTAGTGGTTATCATTTCTGATGCTTGACCTTGCTCACCATCAAGGAGTTCTGAGAAATATTCTTTCCATTACTTCCTTCGGGGCAGTAAGCAATTTGCCTTGCTTGTCCTTCATAAATTTGAGAGGGCATTGTTTTTCCTTCCTCGTGTTCTTCAGGGTCTTATAGAACAATTTCTGGTTTTCTTGCGCATCTTTTTCTAGCTTTTCTCCAAATTCTTCCCAGGACTTCTGTTTTGCTGCTAGCAAGAGATACCGGTATACTTACTTACTTAGTCGTTCCCCTTCTACCGTGAGGTGTAGAGGTCATACCGGTATATATGTATCTAAATCAAGACAAACATGAGAAACCAAGAGACAAGGATCAAGACCTCCAGGATGACCCAAAGTTCACTGGGAGGACAGCAATCAGGCAATCTCTGTAGGACTGAGGACTGGGCTAGAACCAGGCCAAAAGGAAGACAGCTAATTGGATAGCATGGCACTCCTCTCTGGCAAACCTCTACACCACAGAGAAGACTAACTACAAAGTAAGCAAGTAAGAAAACAAGACACTAACTTGTCAAAAAATGCATGTGATTTCATACAAGACACAAACAAGGCATGAGATTTCCTTACGAAAAAAAAAAGTTACTGTGAAGATATTTCTAAGCTTACCCTCTCAAGTTCTTCTTTCACTTCTGCCTCTAGACGTCTGATGTCATCCATTGTCAGGTTATAGTAGTTGTCAATCCAACAAACCACCTGGCGGTGGAAATTCAAGAACAACCGCTGCTCTTGCTGTGGAAGGAAATGCATGAAACAAGAAAATACAATTCAGTCAAACACTAGAAATACTACTTTTTCATGTAACATGCAAACAGTAACAGGTAATCACGTCCCTCCACAACTTGTGATCTCAAACACTGTTTATCAATTCACAACCATCTTATGCTGTTAAACTACCTAGTATCTTCTCTCTTTGTCATTCTCCTGTCCAGGTAATTATGTATGCAGCCACAATGTGTGCCAACTTCTTTCTTCTCTTGACATATCCAGTGAAAGTGGAACTGCCTCTTTCTAATGAGACAAACTTCTGTGGTGCACTGATCTCTTCTAGGACAATTAAATTGTATGTTTTTTTTTCAGTTGTTGATAAGATTCTTAACATTCTGTACAGCTATAGTCCGGTGGCTACCTGGACATTCTGGGTTTTTTCAGTTGTTGATGAGATTCTTAACATTCTGTACAGCTATAGTCCTGTGGCTACCTGGACATTCTGGTTTTTTTTAATGGACTGTCCATAATTTGTTTCATTATGACAGAATCAGCTCTATGTATCAACAGTGAACTTTTTCTGACTTCTACGATACAGATTTGTTGTTATGGATGCTTTCATCTGCTGATGTGTTACTGGGGCCCAAAAGAGAAGGAAAAAAACAACACTGTAACCTGCTCTCCTGCCATAAAAGGTGAAAGGTTAGGAACGAGGCAGGCTACTCTACATGAAGCCACCACTGCAGGTGGTCTCCAACAGGAAACCTGCACCAAACATTCACGTTCTTGTGGTGGCGGTTACTGTGACAATTTGGATTACATGATGGAAGTTGCCAGCCGCATGCACCTCACATTAGTTGCCCTGTATGACATGCCATAGGGCATTACTATACTGCTCTGTTGTTTTTTTTTTTTATAGCTAAAACTTTCATCTTGATTAAACGTGTACTTCAAATATTCACAACTGTAGGATAACTTCTTCAACGTGCTATTGTTCTCACAGATTGAAGTGACTCTCAGTAGTCTAGCCTCAGCTGTCAACGAGACAACATCTATTTCAAATGTCCAGTCTGGGTACAAAGATAGGATATAGTCACATGTGCCTAGTCTCAAGTAAGACGACTCAAAAGTTCCTGTCCACCAAAATTATGTAAGTACAATATATTTCTACATATATATCACTATAAACACAGCATGTCTTCTGCCAATTAGAAGATGTAATACAAACATATGCAGATAACTTACATTTAAAATAAAGGACTCCATTCTCTTCTGAAGACCAAACCACTTGAACCAGACTTTGACTAGTTTGTAGCAGCACATCACAGGTTTGACACTGTTCTATGGAGCATAGAAGTAACACATGACAACAGACATGCACAATATCTATAGAACAAAACAAAATATCAGGCAAATATGCTGTGTCATGTTTGCTGAATGTTAACGTATGAATGGGAAATACTGTCTCAGTAACATAAAGATAATAAGACAATATTGCTGTACTGTAAGGAGAATGAAGCCAACTGCAACAAAACAGAATAATGGTGATACAATCATCAGCTCTTAGCTCCCTAGGGAGCACAGGCATACACTTAGTTCTCACCAAGCTCTTCTGTCTACAGCCATATAAGCTCTTCTGTCTACAGCCATATAAGCTCTTCTGTCTACAGCCATATAAGCTCTTCTGTCTACAGCCATATAAGCTCTTCTGTCTACAGCCATATAAGCTCTTCTGTCTACAGCCATATAAGCTCTTCTGTCTACAGCCATATAAGCTCTTCTGTCTACAGCCATATAAGCTCTTCTGTCTACAGCCATATAAGCTCTTCTGTCTACAGCCATATAAGCTCTTCTGTCTACAGCCATATAAGCTCTTCTGTCTACAGCCATATAAGCTCTTCTGTCTACAGCCATATAAGCTCTTCTGTCTACAGCCATATAAGCTCTTGTCTACAGCCATATAAGCTCTTCTGTCTACAGCCATATAAGCTCTTCTGTCTACAGCCATATAAGTTCTGTCTACAGCCATATAAGCTCTTCTGTCTACACCCATATAAGCTCTTCTGTCTACAACCATATAAGCCTTCTGTCTACTGCCATATGTTCAAGTCATTTCCTCATTTTCTTTAACCTTTTAAAATCTGTTATCTTCAATCTCTCTGTGTATTGTTAGGTGTCCCTCTATTTCTTCTACCCAATGGATTCAACAACAACAACAACAACAACCTTGTAATGCTATCAGCAGGTTTCCTAAATGTGTGCCTGGTCTTATAACTTCCATCAGTTGCACAATGGTGATCTTGTCAAACCATTTTAGTCCTCTATTATGTGAAGGAACACCATGTATCAAAGTTTGTAACTTTCTGATTATCATTCGTTTTCGTCCAAGTTTCATAGACACACAATATGATACTTTGTCGCCAGAGATAAAAATTTATACTTTTGTGTTTCAGAAATGCTGTATCTGGGGACGGTGGTTGACATACAAGAAGAGACATGGTCCGCAACTAGACAATACGTCATGGCCTCAAAACCCAGCCCCTGCAGACCCAAGAGCAACAGTCCCAACTGTGATGGTTTGGCCCTGTCTGCAGAATGGGAGATCGGCTACCACGACAAATATGGGAAACTAAGAGCCAGCGATCTAGAATGACCCAGAGTTCGATGGGATGACTATATAAGACAATCCCTGAAGGACCGAGGACTAGATTGGAACAAGGCCAGGAGGAAGACAGCCAATAGGTATGTATGAAGCTCTCTCTGGCAAATCTTTACATCCCTGGGTAGAAGAGGAACGACTAAGTAAGTGTTCCATTGATTTATTATACTATGCACACTATAGAATGTGGCTACGAAGGTTTAGAAACGGAGCTGGTTACCCAAGTCTGTAAAAAATTAAGCTACAGAAACCAGGCAGATGTTAAAATAACAAGGCTAAAATGTTAACAGAAATGTTGTCTTTTATGTGAGGGATGCACTCCTGAAGACCTCGCATAATTCAAGACTAGGAAAAAGTGTTCTCTGAGCACATAAATTTACAACCAGTGTAGAGTTTGATTCTATTAAACATTATTATTAATTCATTCATTTGTAATATATTATACTGTCAACATAGTCCGATGATACTGAAGGAACAAGAGATGTAACAGGCGCCATAAATTAGGATATGCAATCTCTCCATTTCATGCTGACGGCTCTCCCCACTTGATGCTGAAAATGGGTCCGATTCCAGTAAAATTCTTTTACTGAAGAAAGAATCCAATGTCATTTATTCCGCCATCTGCTGTGTGTGTTGCGACCAAGAAACTGCTCCATGTTTAGATCACCTTCTTAAAAAATGGTAATAGCTGCCAAAATGTGGTCAAAAGCCTGGGCCAGTCAGTTTACCAATAGTGGATGTGATGGTGGCTCAGGCTTACTCATGATGTCCTTCCTGATGCCTTTTATTTTCTAATTCCAAAAAATCATTTATTAATCTGACTCAAACAAATTTTAATGCACCTGCCAGTTTTTAAATACACTATCTCGTCACGTTTTTAGATTTGCATTAATTCTTGCCACATAAAGTGAGACTTTTTAATACCTTCTATACCAAACTATTTCAAATGTGCATAAAATGTGGCTGCACTGTATTTAATCAACTAACCGTCTGACAACCAGATCTTTCCATCCATTCTCCTGCCTTAACTCTAAGAAAGGGTTGCCTTTAAGCCCTAAACATAAGTATAGCTGTGATAATGAGTGCTTACCATCCACTCTCCAGTCTTATCTCTGGGAAGGGGTGGCCTTCCTGCCTTAGGTGATGCTACTAAACATGGATCCCACTCAGGCTTGTAATCCTAAGACAAAAAAAACACTGTTAAAACAATATGGTTATCAACACTGGAAGTAAGTTATGCTCACATAAAACAGGAATGAACAAACCAGAACTGGCTGTGGTCAGAAACTATTTGTTTACACACATAATAATGGTCCATGTCGTTGCCAGCCGTCTCCAAGGAGACAAAAGAAAGATTAAGTCTACTGCTTGCTCAAGCTTGTTATGATAGACAACTAATGTGAGGTCATGCATCAGATTGTGAGGTCATGCATCAGATTGTGAGGTCATGCATCAGATTGTGAGGTCATGCATGAGATTGTAACATTATCATGTAACATTTAATTGCTGCAGAAAGAAGTAGGCTTGGATGCAGACGTCATGCAAGCAGGCCAGTTGCAGTGGTAGATCCATGCCGTAATGAGAAAAAAAGAATGAGATGAATTAATAATAACAACAAAATGAAATAAATTCAGATATGAAATAAAAGTCTATATTAAAAAAACTATACTCAACAATAAAAGTGTTGAGGTGTGTGTTCTGGTGCATATTTTTCATGCCATTTAGTTTTATATACAGAAACGCATCACGGCTAAGTTAGACATGCTGGTAGTGAAAGGATGCATGTTTGTTTTGAGTGGTGCAACGAGTTGGCTTTCATACGTGTTAATGAGCAGACATATAGAGATTGTGAGGTCCTAGATGATGCTGATATTTGTTATGTACAAACCAAGATTTGTTCAGCCGAGATGCAAAGGATTATTTGAAGATTAATGAAGTTGTAGTTTGAATGCTCCTGATGGAATATTATTATGGAAGTCATATCTTTTGCATGAAGACTTATTGAACTGCATGAGGGACCGAAGACGCAGCAAGAGAGATGAATGCAGTCAGCAACTCATAGCTTGACTGCTTGTGTTAGGGTCAGCGAACCAGAGCTGACCAAGACCCTACTCAACCTCCAAGTGGAGGTCCTGGAAACAGGCTACATCACTGCAGTCTGGTCGAGAGAGTAGGGATCGAAGAAGGAAGGCAAACCCGGTCCCAAAAAATGCAGTGCTGAAGTCGTATGTGTCGGGCCGAAAGGCGCAAATATCGCAGCTTCGCTGTAAATGGCGACACAACGCAACCAACGTCCTTTTCAGGACGAACGAGGAAGAAGAACTGCATAAAGCAGCTGATGAAGAATTGATGAACATGGAAAGTTTGAACCTTTGAAGTCTGGAATGTCTGCATAGGTCTTGAATAATATGAAATGTACCTGCTGATTTATGAGATGTCTTTGATGTTTGCCACAACATAAATATAAAAATGGATCGACACTAGAGTCCTGCCGTGTGTTACCGGGGCCCGAAAGGGGAGCAAAGAATAGTAACACTGCACCCTACCACGCATGTCGTAAAAAGCGACTAAGGAGGGTATGGGCATGGGGCTGTTTACCCCATCCCGCAAAAACTTCGCACAGTGGGCTGATCACCTGCTTGCCAACCAATCTGATTACGGAAACAATGATAGATTGTTTGGTCTGTTTTTGTTCCACAAAGACGCCACCAAGCGTGGTGGAAACAGCGATAGATTGATCAATTTGTTGTTGCCCTAAGACGCCACTAGGCGTACTGGCCACATACTGCTTTGCCGGTTGATGGCTAAGGATGGAAGAAGAAGAAGAAGACTAGAGTCCTGGGAATTTACTGCAGTATCAAGATTCTGTTTCTGCTGAGTTCAGAAATTTAATGTTCCCAATGTTACCCTAGACATAAAACAAACGATCTGACATGCATGGCTACTGAGAGCTTTGTGCGACAATGAGACAACACTTAACATCTAAACAAATAAGAAATAAATTACAAATCAGAATCAAGTGTAAATTTACTCTTCATAGCTACATGGTGCAAAAATATGTACAATGAACAAGTGGTTGGACAAACAAAAAATTACAAGCTCTGAAAACCTAACAATGAAAGGGAATTTATGACAGATCACAATTATATCAAATATTTAGGGCATAAGAGACGTACAACTTTGTGGACAAACCATAATAGAAGGAAAAGTTGAGGGCAAATGAGCAATACTGACAGCAATAAAAGGTGGGAAGGTAACATGGACAGGAAATAACCTATCAGAGCGTAGTAGCAAGGTATCAAACACAGCAATAAAGGTGGGAAGATTATATGGACAGGAAATAACCTATCAGAGCGTAGCAGCAAGGTATCAAACACAGCAATAAAGGTGGGAAGATTATATGGACAGGAAATAACCTATCAGAGTGTAGTAGCAAGGTATCAAACACAGCAATAAAGGTGGGAAGATTATATGGACAGGAAATAACCTATCAGAGCGTAGTAGCAAGGTATCAAACACAGCAATAAAGGTGGGAAGATTATATGGACAGGAAATAACCTGTCAGAGCGTAGTAGCAAGGTATCAAACACAGCAATAAAGGTGGGAAGATTATATGGACAGGAAATAACCTATCAGAGCGTAGTAGCGGTGTCCAAATGGGGCAGTGATGCGCAATACAAGACTCAACGTGTCTCTTAGCCTCTCCTGCTCAAGTCTACCTCACCTACTCGTGGTGGACCCCGTTATACCCAGTAATCTTGCTGAAGGTTGGGTATTAACCCCAGCGGGAGGCAAGATGGGACAGCAAACGAGGTAAAGGCGAAGTCAAATCCCCCAGCCAGAGGGGGAGGCATGAGCACACTCTGCCTTAAGAAACAGGTGCTGAAGTCAGAGGTACCAGGCCAGGAGGCACACCGCAACCATGGTACCATGCAACCCGCCTAGGTTTGATATGTCTACACAACAGATGTCCAAAAATTATCGTTATGGTGCTCGCCCTGTGAAGTCCCTACTTCAACAGCCATTTCCAAAGCTGGGGATACAACCAGCTACATAGAAGGGGCGAAGAGATAGAAAATTGGCAAGACGACAATAACTTAACCCTTCTAAACAACCCAAATGATCCTCCAACCTTTTACTCCAGAAGATGGCATAGCACCTCTACCCCAGACCTGGCATTCTGCACACCTGATTTGGCCGGGATAGTGGAAAGGGAAATAGGAGAACAACTCAGTGAAAGTGATCATCGCCCTGTATTCATCAAAATTAATAGAACAATTAATACAAGTCCAAGTCAGCCTAGATGGAATTATAAAAAAGCAAATTGGTCCATTTATCAACACAGAGCAAATCTGCTTACGAAAGATATTAGGATACTAGACAGAGACATTAACAGAGTCATCAGGGATTTTAATAATGGGGTACTCAAGGCAGCAAAGGAGACAATACCGAGAGGAGCGAGGAAGAACTATGTACCATACTGGTCCAACACACTACAAAAACTACATGAAGAAATGAACGAAGCATGGCACACTGCAGAGGTACAACCATCCCAACAGAACCATATCATGCTACAAAAGGCAAAAGCAAAATTCATCAAAGGAAAACTAGAAGCCCAGAGGAGAAGCTGGAAGGAAAAAACCTATAAACTAAACCTTGAAAAGGAAGGGAGAAAGTTGTGGAAACTCACTAAACAATTGAATGACGATAACAATTCTCAATGACAAACAATTACACTAGATGATGTAGGTAAACTATATACCGGCAAACAAGCAGCAGACATATTTGTAGAATCCTACAGAAATGAAAGTAACATCAATTCACGCAGACAACAAGACATTCATCAAGAAATAATCCACACTAGAATTAATGAAAACAGTCCTGACATCATGTCCAAACCATTCACTATGGAAGAGTTAAAAACAGCCTTGTGGAAACTTAAAGACAGGAAATCACCAGGCTCGGATGGTATAACCAACGAAACGCTCAAACACCTAGGATATACAGCAATGAGCAAACTGTTGCAGATATACAACTACAGTTGGATGACAGGCAGTGTGCCACAGACATGGAGAGAGGCGCTCATGTGCCCCATCATTACTTACTTACTTACTTAGTCGTTCCCCTTCTACCGTGAGGTGTAGAGGTTTGGAAGAGAGAGTGCCAGACTATCCTATCGGCTGTCTTTCTCCTGGCCTGGTTCCATTCTAGTCCTCGATCCTTCAAAGATTGTCTAATGATGTCCTCCCAGCGGACTCTGGGTCGTCCTCGGGGTCTGGATCCTTGGCTCTTTGTTTCCCATGCTTGTCGTGGTATCCAATCTTCTTCCATTCTGCAGACATGGCCAAACCATCTTAATTGGGACTGTTCTACTTGGGTCTGCAGGGGGTAGGATTTAAGGCCTTGACGTATCGTCTGGTTGCGTACCATGTCTCTTCTTGTTACTTCAACCACCTTCCTCAGATACCTCATTTCTGAGGTTTGGATCTGGCTTTTATGGGTTGTAGTCATTGCCCATGACTCGCATCCGTATGTCAAGACTGGGACATAGGTGGAGCGGTATACAGCCATCTTCGTTTTCTTACCAACCTCTCTCTTGCTGAGGAATCCTCGATTTATGGCCTTAAAAAGTCTCCCAGCTGCTGTTTTTCGAGTGGCCAACTCTTCTTTGATGCCTCCCTTTCGGTCTATAATAGCTCCGAGGTATTTAAAGTGGTCGACCTGCTCCAGGACCTGTTCTCCCAGCTTAATCTGATGTTTTCTTTCTTCTCGTGATATCACCATGGATTTTGTTTTAGAGCTGCTTATGACCATCCCTCTCTTCTCCAGCTCTTCCTTCCAGACTTGCAGGTTGGATTGGAGATGTGCCTCTGATTTGTGCCCCATCATAAAGAAAGGAAAAGACAACAGGAAGGCCACCAGCTACAGACCAATAAGCCTAACTAGCTGTGTATGTAAGACAATGGAGAAGATGATCAACAGAAGATGAAATGGCACTTGGAATCCAAGAAAATTTTAGTACCAGAACAAGCTGGGTTTAGAGAGTGCAGCAGCACAGAAGACCAAATCACATACCTGTCCCAGATCGTTGAAGATGCCTTCCAAGAAAAGAAAAAAAGTCTTTACCCTATGGATAGATCTCCAAAAAGCTTTTGACAAAGTATGGAAAGACGGGTTAATAGTAAAACTGTAAAGAAACGGAATCAAGGGTAATATGAGAAAATGGATCCAGTCGTTCCTACACAATCGGAAAGCAAGAGTCACCTTGGAAGGCCACAACAGCAAGAAAATCCTCCTAAAACATGGAGTTCCTCAAGGCTCAGTATTGTCGCCCACCCTGTTCCTTGTGTTCATCAATGACCTCATCCACGATCTGCCACAAGGTGTGAGAGCTGCCCTATACGCTGACGACTTGGTGGTGTGGTGTGTAGAAGAACATCTAACTATCGCTAATAAGCGAATACAAAGGGCTGCAGAAACATAGCAGCATGCGCAGAGAAATGGATAGTGCATATCAACGCTGAAAAATCCTCAACAACACTTTTCACGCTCTCAAACAAAGACAAAGCAGGAGAGATACGACTTGGAAATATACATGTCCGAACAGACGAGGAATCGGTGTACTTGGGCATTACATTAGATAAGAGAATGACATGGAGGCACAACATCGAGAGAACAGAGGCCAAAGCAAGAAGAAAACTTGCCATACTGTGGAAAGTAGCTGGATCAAGTTGGGGAGCTAATGAAACAACACTAAAGAAAGTTTATACAGGTGCAATAAGTCCAATATTAGAGTATGGATCAGCAGCATGGTCTACAGCAGCCAAATCACACCTACAAGCCTTGGATAAAGTACAAAATCAAGCGCTTCGGTTGATCACGGGTGCCATGAAGACCACACCAATAAACAAAATGGAAAAAATCACAGGCATTCCACCTTTATTCTACAGAAGATTCAAGCAAAAAAGTACAAGAACATGCCAGCTCATCCAATGAAAACTAGATTTAGAGATTTAGCCAGTAGGAGGTTGAAGAGAAGCAGTTTTGTGCATTGGTCCAAAAAACTAATTAGAACATACAAAGATGAACTACCAGACATCACTAAGGAAATAATTCCCACACTCTTCCCAACCAACCCCATGGGAACAACATCAAAATTTCAGCACTAAGACCTCCATAAACACCACCTGCCTCATGGGAGAGCTAAATACTCTCCAAAGGAAAACAGGAGTGTAAAGTTGTTTGTCCACACTGTAAAATGTCAGTCTGTAAAGAAGTGTGGTGTATTCTCTTTCTTCTGTAAAGCTCCACTATCAATCACTGTAACATGTTGTTTGTGGTGCCACTACTGTATATGTCCATTGTAGTGTACAGAGTTGTTGAGATCAGGCATGCTCCAGTCTACCCAGCTGTAAATGGGTAACTCACCCTAGTCCTAAGTTAGGGAAGGCAAAGGCAGCTGTAAATAGTAGTTTCCCTCTAAGGCTCCAGGGGAAGCAGGCCCTAAACTTGGTCAATTCAACCGACGCAGGATGGTGTAGATATGGAGTAGAAGTGTAGAGTGTGATTAACGCGAATGGTGTACTGTTCGTGTTCTGACCAATCTAAACACTCATTCACTTGTGTCTACAAGGCACCAATGCAGACTGCTGGAATCTTTGTTTACACAGTTTATTTAGACGCACACACTGGGACATAAGGAGTAAATCATGGGTACAGGTTGACACATCAATTTGCAGGCATACATAGTAGATCCCAAGTCATGACACATTCATAAATAATGGGTAGTACATCAATAGCTTCCAATGTCATGATACATAATGGCCGCATCCCCTATCTGACTAAGCGCGTCAGTGAAGGCGGATCGGTAAGTAACTAAAGTTGCTTTATGTTCATAGTTTATATCATATTATGAAACCACGATAAGGGGTTTCTATCAAAATTGAGATCTCCTTGCCACTGTCCGAATAATAAGATACATGCCCGTTCTTTAGACAGTGATTCAAAAATATGATGACAGGAATGTAACATGGCCGCCTTCCTGAGTCGTCGCTCACTCACTCACAGGAGGGTATATCTAAGCCAAAGTTAATTTGAAATGTATAAGAATAATTTCTTAAAGTTCCTCCATACAGATCTACAGTAATCCAGTTACTTCACATAGACATAATTACTGTATGGAAGCCCGTCATCTTCGTCGATACAAATGTGACCCTAGCGTTGCGAAGCACAAAATTCCAGCTAGGTCTAACCGACATGAGATCATCAAAAATAGGGTCTGGAATTACCTGGAGTCCGAATCATACATGGTACCGTACATTAGGAGAGTCTCTAATACAACTCTAGTAGAGACACAATCTCCTATAGAAGAAAAACCACTTCATAAATCATTTTTCCTAAAGAATATACCAGCCCTTGAAAATGCGTACCCGCCATTGTAACGGTACATCGGAACTCATCACTCCTTGTCAAGACAACTCATACTTCCGCTAGAGCGGCATAACAAGAATATAGTCCTGCCTACCCATCCAAAATATACAATATAGGACTGATTCTACTTGTACTAATAATATGTAATACATATGAATTCAGGCCATAAACATAATAAGCAAATTAATATATTTTATGGCCCTAACAAATAAGTACGGACATGGGTGTCATATCCATGCGCCGAATCAATATCAAGAACGATTACTCCTATAATCAAAAGAGCAAATCAATCATGAATTATCTCGCTTTACCATAGACAGCATTTTCATACACAAATGAATGAATGTCTATATCTTTTCCATATTAAATAGCCATATCGATTTTTGTAATATGTGCGTCAAAATATGCACGCAACAGATTACCACACCCCTCGGGAAAAAAAAAAATGATACATTTTTTTTTTTGAAATACATCTAGGAGCAACATACAATAGGCTCACAACGCACCAATAACAATGCGCAGATGATAAGCATAAGTTTTATGACCCTAGAGAAAATACTTCTCTAAGTATAAATATTTCCAGAGAGGTGTCACCAACGCATACTACAATATTAGCAATGACACAATTTCTACATTAGTTTATACATAAATTTCATCTAAGATATCTTAACATCATGATCATCAAAGACGAAAAAAACATTGAAAGATCAGCGGTGAATAAATATCAATGAACCGCTAAGTAGTGTTACAATCAATATATATATTACATATGTGTACACATTTCAACATAGGAACAACTGTATCAAAGTTGTATAACAGTTATGAATCATGTGGGCATCTAGACAAAATATCTGCCATCACATTTTCTGACCCACGGATAGCTCGCACCGAAAAATGAAATGGCTGCAGAGCAATCGCGTATCGCGTTGATCTCGCGCTCTTCAGATTTTTACTCTGAATAGCCGTAAGAGCTTTCTGGTCAGTTTCCACAATGAAATGCGCGCCAAGAAGAAATCTTTGCAGTTTAAGGATTGACCAAACCATAGCCAATAATTCACGGTCTAGGACCGAGTAATTCTTCTCTGCGGCATTTAATTTACGAGAAATATACATCACAGGATGCAGAGTTCCAGAGTACTCTTGCATTAGTGCTGCTCCAATCCCGGTGGATGAAGCGTCACTACGAAGAATAAATGTCTTATCCTTAGAAGGCAATACTAGGATAGGTGAAGTAGAAAACATAGTTTTAACCTTATCCAAAGAGGATTGACATTCTTGAGTCCAATGGACTACATTAGGAGACCCTTTCTTTAGCAAGGAAGAAAGAGGTGACATAATGGAGGACAGATTCGGGATGAATCGTCCATAAAATTGTATTAGACCTAAGAGACTTCGCACTTGCTTTTTAGTCTTAGGAATAGAAATGTTAAGTATCTTACTTGTATTATGGTCTTCTGTTTTTAGGAACCCATGACCAACACGGTGTCCTAAGAAAGATATTTCGCTAAAACCAATACATGCTTTCGATGGTTTCGCTGTCAGGTTATGCTCGCGTAAGATAGACAATAGTTCATTTATCCCATTATAGTGATCGTTCCAAGTATCACTGAAAAGACAGATGTCATCAAGATACGCAATGACATCTGAGCGATGAGATAGGATTCGACGCATCATGCGTACGAATGTTGCAGGGGCGTTCATAAGACCGAAAGGCATGAAATTCCATTGGAATAGACCCCTAGGCGTCGAAAAAGCAGTAAACGGTTTGGCGTGTTCGGATAATGGAACTTGCCAATATCCCTTAGACAAATCGAGTTTAGTAAAGAAATGAGAATTCGATAGTCTCGTAAGTAGCTCTTCTAGTAAAGGCATAGGTTCAGCATCAAATTTCGTCACTTGGTTCAATTTGCGATAATCCACGCAAAGACGTATGTTATTGTCTTTTTTTTTCGTACAATAACCATCGGCGAAGAATATGCTGATGTGGATGGTTCAATAATTTTTAACTCTATCATCTCATCCAACTCTTTCTCTACCTGTGCTTGAAAATGTATCGGGATAGGATACGGTCTGACTCTTATAGGACTATGGTCAGTAAGAATAATGTCATGGTGAATGACATCAGTTTGACCAGGAATGTCAGTAAGGACATCCTGAAATTGTTCTAACATAGTAGAAACTTGTTTCTGCTCTCCTGGAGATAATTCGGGAGAAATTGCAACATCTTTCCATGATTCATTAGAGTGAAGAGGAATCATTGGAAAAGGTAGATTTACATCCGAAACTCGTTTCCTCATCCTGTATTACTGACAGAGATGAGTACTGTCCATGTTGGACTGGAAAATCGTCCGTTGCCTGGAACACAGGTTGTAAATAATCCGGACGTTCATGGAATTCCGTGAGCATGTTGATGTGGAAGGTTTTACGCTTCCCGTCAATATCGACGATATAGTCAACGTCGGAAACTTTTGATATTATATCGTACGGACCTTTCCAGGAAATAAGAAGTCTATTTTCCCTACAAGGTAGCAAGACGAATGCTTTGTCACCTGGACAAAGTTGTCGCAAGCATCTCTTTTTATTGGCAAAATCCCTTGCCTTCTGTTTCGCAAATTCAGAAGAAGCAGTTGCCAATTTGCATGCTTCAATAATCTTGTGTCTAAGTGCGATGACATATTCATAAGAGGATTTTGTGTCATCGACAATATTATCAGCAGTTATAAGATCATGAAGTAAGGACATAGGACCTCGCGGTTTCGCGCCAAAGACAAGTTCAAAGGGAGAAAATCCTGTATGTTCGTTGGCGACCTCTCTATATGCAAAGAGAGCCGCGGGTAAAACCCTATCCCAATCCTGAGGATGATCTTCTGTTATCTTACCTAGTAGGTTTTTCAGAGTTCTATTCAGACGTTCCACCATCCCATTGGACATAGGATGATAAATACTACTCAGCGATCTCTCTATCTTAAGGTAGTAGGCTACCCACAAAAGATTAAAAAAAATAAAAATCCAACAATTTTCATTTTCATGCTTTAAATCATCGTCAACATGTTCTTGTACTAAAAATAATTCATAGAAGCTTAGAGATACTCTGGTATGATAGGAATCAGTGTTTTTCTACACACACCACTGTTACGCACAAATAATTACTTTTTTCAAAGCCTTTGTATGATCATTTTTCGTATGTATGATCATTTTTTGACTGAAGTGTGTATTATGTTTTTTACAGTCAAAGGGACATAATCCGAGTTATCGAGACTACAATTTTTTAGGAGTTTGCCTTCTCTTGTATAGAGACACGTTCGGTCTATAATTTCTTGAACGAAGCGTGACCATATCTCCTTATTTGGTAGTATCAGTCAACTGTTGTAGATGCCTGAAACCTTTCTTAACGCTTCTGTTCATGACCATAAAAGGCGCGACTGTGTAAGACTTTTATCTCGAATGTTCTTAGAATCGTCTTATTGTGAACGGCGACTCAGAGATTGTCGCTCTGCGCATGTCTCGACTTGGTTTTCGTTTGTTGTTCCGCCCAGCTCGGGGAGTTAAGAAATGGTCTAAGTAGCGAGCAGACGCGACCTGCGTCTTGTGATTTTCTGAGGGAAATACATTGTCTTTGTGAGTTAGTTAGCTAACTAGACTATTTCCCAGTATTATTCAAGCCTGCCTGGAGGCATATGTTCATGGTTGATTTTCCGAAAGAAGGTAATTCCTCTTGTATCGAACTTTATGCTATCATCTAGAGGTTCGTCATTTTGTCGCCTTTTTGCTCGCCTGTGTGATTCAAAATGGAGAGGTACTTTGACTAGGATTAAGTCACCGGTATCTTTATACCTGAACTAGTTATATAGATATGGGTCGCTCTAGACCAACAAGACTATTGTCTGTGTTCCAGGATTCGTTATATCAGAGATCACGTCCAAGTCAGATGGTTAGACTTAGGAAGGTTATAAAGGTCGAGCTGACCTGTAATCCATGTATGCTATTCACGTGCAGACAGTAAACGGACTTATTGTATACATCTGATCTGCTAGCATCAGGAAGGGAATAATTATTATTGTCTATGATTATTGAAGATCTGCAGCTGACACTGTTGCAGAAGTTATATATATTATTTATAAAGCCTCACGAACCAGAACTTTATGATATCTGTTTACCATACAACTATGGAGTATTGAATCCTACATGACTATCAGTTAATATGATTTTGAATGCTGCATTCGTTACACTGTGCTGATGATGACATAAATATCATGACTGTTTTGTGGCGTGCAATAAATGGTATAAAACTAAAGCGAAGTTACCATTTCTATGACTCTACACGTCATGTTGCCTGTGGTGTACCCTGTGAACTGTTCTACTGCAACACACACAGCAACATTCTAAATCAGAGAAGACACCTACATCTTGCACTTTAATACCAGGTGTCGATAGGGGTGGCAAGTTATCATTTCAGCTCAAATCCACCCTTATCAACCCCCTTGAGTGATTTGCATAGCAACCAATGTTTATAGTTGGTTACCTTGTGAATAATGACCCAACATGAAGGTGCGTAATTGTAAAACTGTGAAATTATAATTATACTGAGGCAACAGGAGAAAGATATTTATAACTTTTCCAAGAGGAATCACTCAATGATTTCTTATGAATTTTTCAAAAGTGTGTGTCTAGAAAGCTTTGATCGTAAATTTCAGCATTTGTTACATGCATTGTGCATTTTCACCCACATCAACTCAATTTATTGCTAGACCTAGCTTTATACTGTATAATAGTAGTTAGCAGAGCTTCTTTTGTTCACAATGGGAAATAAGACAAAGTAAGTTCCTTGGAAATCGGTACACCAACAAACTGTTGCCTGAAAATGAGACACCTATTGTCGATAGTGGCGCTATAAAGCCTCTGTGCTCCTCAGCAAAGAAAATAAAGGTCCAAGAAAGTGAAGGACTAATCTAAAAATGACAACAGAGGAAATGTGTTTATCCTTATGGATGTAAAACTGCTGTTTGGGTTTTTATGCGCTAACTTTAGATGTGACAAATGTTATCAGTACTCACTGACCTGTGAGATCGTCGAAGAGACTCGGGATGGCTTTTGTCATGAAATCAGTATCAAGTGCACAAACTGTGTCGAATGGAATGCCAATTTCAATACTTCTGATGTTTCATCTCCAGCTACTCACAAACACAAAGAAGTAAATGTGCGAATGGTGGCATTTGTGCGTTCTATTGGGAAAGGCCACAGTGCATTGCAGAATTTTTCAATATACATGAACACAAGTCAACCCATGGCAAAGAAAGCATACAGGAGAACGCTGCACAGGATCTATTCAGCAAGTAAGGACATTGCAATGGAAAGACCCTAAGAGCACAGAAAAGGGGATTCATAGACACTGCAGCTGCAGTAGAAGGAGACCTTTATTCAACAGGAGCTCATTAAACTTCATTTTGTGAGTTCTTTTTCTGTTTTTCTTTGATTTCTCGGAATGGTCTTTTCAACATAATTGGTGATCTTTGAAACAAGATATCTCTGGATCTGTACATTCAATTGACATGAAAATTAACACAGTTGGTTGTCATATAATCTTACAGATTCTGACATAAAATGGATACAATTGAATTCAAAGTTTTAGTTTTATGACCTTCTGTTCATGCATATTAGAAATGAGGCACAAATTTATCTTCATTCCAGAAATATAAATTTTGAAAATTCATTAAAAATTAACCTTTCTGTCAATCTCTGTCATTTTAGGTCATGACCTCACGCTATATATAATGATTCCATTTGCCAAGTTTCAGTCAGATCCTTGTACAAATAACATAGTTATGATGTTTTGAAAAAGGTGTATAATTTATTCACTACGGCGGCCATATTGGACAGCTAATTTGCATAATTAATGAGGTTATTATGTGGACAAAAATTTTAAGTCCATACTAACACTATACCCATGGTTGTTTGATTCTGAAAGGAAAATTTGAGTTTTTTACCCTATCAAGGTAGCCTACTACCTTAAGAGTCGACATTACTTGAGACATGGTATCCGATATGAGTTGGGTACCATGGTCGGATAATATTTCTGCTGGAAACCCCAGACGAGAAAATATTAACCAAAGAGCATCTGCGACATCAGCAGTAGTTATGCTCTTTAGAGGAACAGCCTCCGGCCAACGTGTGCACATATCAACACACGTCAAAATAAATTAGTGTCCTCTAGCAGACTTTATCTTAAATGGACCAATGATGTCTATCCCCATTTTTTGAAATGGTCGAATGGGAATGTCTGCAGCCTGAATAGGTGCATCATGGCGTGGACCTCTGGATTTAATCTCTTGACATACTTTACAAGATCGACAATAGATTCGTATGTCCTTATTCACAGCAGGCCAAAAGAAAGATTGAAGAACTCTAGCTTTAGTACGGGAAAAACCCATATGTCCAGCACACTGCGAATCATGAGCGTGCTGTAAGATTTTAACTCTCATATTTTTAGGCACAAGGATTTGAGAATGAATGGACTTAGCGGAGTCTTGTACCATACGTACAAGTACGCCATTCTTCATCGTAATCCAAGATTTACGATTTGTATCCTTATTCGGATCACCTTTTGTTGCCAGAGTAAAGAATTTCTTTAGAGTAGGATCATCTTCCTGCTGTTTTATAAAGGAATCATGGGAAATCTCCAAGGGATCATCTTGGATCTGCGCATCATTATCTTCAGAATGTGAAGATTGTGGCATATTAAGAGCTTGAGCCCTAGTGATTACTGCATTAGCAGATTGCATATTAACATTTTTCCCAATTAGAAATTTGCTGTGGAGTGCATTCTTTCACTCCATGAATGCGACCGATGATAAGATCAGCGATCGGATTCGGCAAGAGACATGCTTGCACCTCTCCTGTAAAGAAAGGCGTAGCAATATTGATAATGGCAGTGGGAGTACTTCTCCAATGTGCCACCAAATGTTACACATTTGACTACATTGCCTGTAGCTCGAGAAAGATTTACGAGTGATTGCCTCACTCCGATGGTAGTGCACCCCGAATCGAAAAGAATTGATACCGGAGTACCATCTATTAAGCCTCTATTGAAAACAAGAGCACCCCTTCCATTATGCGCGATTGACGCAGGGAGAGCGGGAAGCGGTGACCGCAGCTTAAAGTAGAAACTGTGGTTGGATCGAATAATGTTTTGCATTGCGAACACTCAGATGCTCTAGCAAAATCGAAAGCGGAATTTGCTACACTATTGGAGTCTTTTTTATCATTATTCTGATTACCGGCGTCGTGGAACTCCTGTTGTGCAGAGTTAGCCTGGTAATAAGATTTACCATGTCTTTTGTGTTGTGATCTACCTCGGTTATAATTGTCTCTATAATTATTATTTCCTCTTTTATAACCCCTATTTGGGTTTGAATCATAATATTCATGATCATAATCATCACGCTCATTATACTGAGTATCCCTGTAATATTGGTTCTTTTCTCTCCATGAAGCACTTGGGTAGTTCCTATAGCTACTCCCCTTTCGAGAATGTCTAAAATTATGGGTACCCCTCGCGTGTCGAGGACTATCAGCCCGATTCCAGTTCTTCGAAGAAGAACCCTGATTTGAGTGGTTATCTTGGTTTTGATACTTATTCCAATTAACCTTTTTATCAAATTTATTTTTAGCTCCTTGGAATTTGTGTGAGTAATTCTGATTATATTCTGTTGCCGAAGCAACTGGCATACTCTCTTTAATGTTAGAGTTACTAAGAATCATGTCAGGGTGTGCCGTGGCATACTGGTCACAATATTCTTCCATTTGCTTTAATGTACTAGGTTTACGCTCATGTAAGAACTCTAGGAATGATTTATTTACCGAAGACATGACCTTGTCTCTTAACAATAAATCCGTAAGACCATCAAATGTTTTCTCTATTTTGGATAATTCAATCCATCGTGAAAGTGTAATTTGTGCTTTTGAGATGAATTCTGAGAATTCTACACCTACTTCCGGTCTCATTGTTTTAAACAAAAGACGATAACCTTCCTCAGGCAGCTGATATTTCTTTATCAGAGATGCCCTAATAGCATCATAATTATCCTTGTCGGCCTCTTCAACGAAATATAACTTACTCAGAGACTCCCCTTTTAGATTTTCAGACAACTGATTCACATACTGTGATTTGTCAACATTATGAGCTCGACAAGCCCGTTCAAATCTAGAAAGCCAAAATGTTATGTCATCACTGGCAGGGTTGAACGCTGGTACCTTGACCTTGTACACAAAGGGTTTACCATTACCACTAGATGCCTGATTAACATTACTCATACTTGTCAATTTTAATTTCTCTAATTCAAACTCATGTTCTCTTATTGCTTTTCTCTCTTCAGCTTCTCTATCTAATCTTCTCTGTTCTGCAGCAACTTCTAATTTTTTCTGTTTCTGCATCAACTTCTCCTTTCCTCCACTCTGCATCTGCCAATTTCTTTAGTTCAGCAGCAGCATCAGCTTCTTTTTCTAATCTTTTTTCTTCAGCCAGAGCTTTTCTCTCTTCAGCAGCAGCAGCAGCAGCTTTTCTCTCTTCAGCAGCAGCAGCAGCTTTTTTTTTTCTCTTTCAGCAGCAGCAGCAGCTTTTCTCTCTTCAGCAGCAGCAGCAGCTTTTCTCTCTTCAGCAGCAGGAGCAGCTTCTAGCAGCTTTTTTTTCTTCAGCAGCAGCTTTAAGTTTTCTCTTCTATTTTGCAGTTTTCTCTCCTCAGCCTTAGCTTTTTTTTCCTCAGCTTGCATCTGCAATCTGAAATTCTCAGCCTCTATCTTCTTTTGTTGTTCAACTTCTGCTTTCATTTATTCTCATCTTTTTGTTTTTTCTCTTCTGATTTGTAATGCAATAGAAAAGTGAGCAGTTGCCATTCTTCTAACTCTTTTCCATCCTTATCAAGAATTTGTCCTTTGCAATAAAGTAATCTAATGTGAACATC